>JARHVA010001696.1:1060000-1067500 GCA_037957365.1 Torreya grandis | reverse complement strand
AAGCATTTAAATATCAGTTCATGATCCATATTTTCTAAGTTACATTCTAGGTCGTTGCATGTCTTTGTTTATCACACATTACATCCTTGTACACATACAAGATACCACATAAGGGATAAATATATAATTATGATGGATCATTTAGAGTAGTTTATATGTAGAAAATACCCAATTATATAGGGTTCATTAGGGCAATTTGACACTATGAGCCCACTAACCCATATTTCCCATAATCACTTTAAGGGTGATGAATCTAGGGTTTGATCATTTGATAAAGAGTGGTATCATGTGTGCATGATATAAATAAATCATATGAAAGGTGAAATAAATTCTATTATTCCTTAATTGGTTGCATCTATATATAGTTAATATAATGTATAGGACATCTGTTATAAGGTTAAGTACCTACACTAACAGAACTTTCTAGTTCCAACACAAGCATTAAAGGAACATAGAAAGAAAATTTACAAAATATGATCAATGTTATAGGATCATATTCTAGTCCACTTACATCATATTATAAATTAGACCTGCATGTGCACAGTAAAATAAATAAATATCATTTGTTTCTAATTCATTATAATATCTATCAATAGTTTTACATTACTATTTTTATCAATCTTAGTTGTATAAATTCATTATACTATTTGTCTAGTTTTTTTATTATTTTCCTTCCTAATTAGATTAGTTTATAATCCTTAAGTAAACTTTAATCTAATACCCATTAACTTTAAATACCATGAATATCTAAATTTAGGGTGAAATAAATATAAATTAATTTTTAGGAGTTGCTCATGAAATTTGATTATGAAGGAAGGACATTTTAAATATATGGAGTAAGGAAAAAGTCCCATAGTTTATTAATTTTCATCAAATATACAAAATTATAAAAAAAGGTATAGTTTATTTTTTAGTGTCTTTTTTTCTTTAGAAGTACAACCCATAAATATGTCTTTACATTGTTTACCCATAAAATTGGCTAAGTATAACTAAGATAAGGAGTGCATGAGTGGTAGATGAAGATATTATGAATACAAAAATTCCTAAGGAGTATATGGTGGTGGGCATAAACCTAACCCTAATATGTTTGCATGCACAACAAGAACTTATATAAATGTAGGAATGAGCCAATAAATGACAAATCCATGTGCACAAATAATAAAATAAATATATCAATGAAAACAAGAATACATGAATCTAGGAACTATAGTGGAGATATTGGGGATAAATGATAGGAGTTATATACTAGCAACTTGATCCTAATAGGTAGTTAAAAACCAATGGTGAATGACAAGATAGATGGATTCAAATAGAACATATCAATAACTGCCAAGTGGAAATTTGGCATAATAACTACTAAAGAGCTAGTAATTGAGATACCAAATGACATACAAGGCCCTTTTGGAATCTTATAAAATTAAGGCACCTAAAATATATAAGGGTTATATTTTTATAGTTAAAGAGAGCTAATCCTTAGAAGAAACATTGTTGGATTACATTTAGAGTGCCATATGAACCAGAGAAAGAGTTTAAAGAAGAGATAGGAATAGTAGTTATATCATGTAGCACTGTAAGTGATTTGAGTGTCATGAAATATTGATCTGATAATCAATTAAATATGTTATTGAATATATGATTGTTATCTATATCTATGAATGAAGAACATTGCTATTATATTTAGAATAATTTTTTTATTATGTTGAATGATGTATTACTAGTTAATTAAATGGAGTTCTTATGTTGTGGTTCATTGATATGATTATTTATTTCCATTATTTAAGTAAATAGTACCAAGTTTACTATAGTTACTAACATGCATGAGAATCAACACGTGAGACAATGCAACCACCACCATTTCCATCTACACGTGATCTACCCCATTTTATCTCTCTATGCTTCGAGTGAGAAAAAAAATTTACATTGTGTGAAATGTAAATGAAATGAGTTAAATTTTTTTGATCTTATGGGATTCACATGGGATCTATGCATGATTATAAAACTAGACTAATTTTTTTGTTGATAGGACAAGACAAAGTTTGTTGTTATAATGGAGAGTGGAGGTGATAAAGAAAACTTGAAAATAGATGGTTATGTCCATATGTGTGGATTGGAATGTAAGGTAGAGGGTGGTATAGGCATTGTTTCCAATAAATTAAATGACAGAAAAAGTGTTTAACGTGGAGAGAATAGATTAGCATGAGCTTTTGAGTCATAGATATGATGAAATTCAATAAAAGGTGATGGCTAAAAAGTAATCTAGTATAAGATAGAGTATGACTCTGGAAATACCACAAAGACCCACTTATTATAAGGATGGAATGAGGAGAATTATCATGTAGATTATGTGCACTCTTATACTGAAGAAATCACACTAGTGAGATAGAGTAAGTTCTAGAGGAAGAAGTATGGTAAGAGACTTATGATGGAATGCCCATTTTTCATATACCCGAAGCACATAATCATGCATTCCAATGAAAAATAGAATAAAAAATGATGGTGGAGTTGAAAATTAAAGTTAATTTTTATCATAGGAAGGAAGTTTGATACAACATGTAATACCTTACCCACCACTTGGACCAATGGTCACATTATAAATGCAATGTGTGAGTATAATATAGAATGGTATGACACCAATGGGAGGGGTTACAATAATTAGATAATTATTTTTACACAAGGAGTAATAGTCTATACTATAGGATTATTGATATGCCAACAAACTATCTAGTGGTGGGAGGAGCTATGATATAGCCTATTATGGCAGCTAATGGAACTATGCCACAAACAAGACGAAGTCAAGGCTTAGGCATGACTTAAGGTATCACACTAGTAACACAATCCCCATAAAAATTATTTTAAAATGTGTGTACACCTAATATATATTATAATATGTCTTTGATCTTACCTGACTATCATGGGGTAGATAATGGTGTAAAACATTTTCAAAAGTGTTATATCATCTGGCACACAAAGGGAGTGACTTGGTTAGAGCTTAAAGGAGCCATTTTTCCACCACTCTGCTATATTGAGCTCATATTTGGTACTAGAATATTGATACAAACCATGATAGTATTTAATATTACCTTCAAAAGATAACCTTTATAAGTGAGTTTGGCATCCCCAAATTTGAGTAGTAGAGTATTTATGCACTCAATAAAATAAAGAAATAACCAATGAAGAGTGTTCGAGCATATAATTATAGGCTTAAAAACATATTTTCCAATCTCTCTTATGAGATTAAACTAGTATAAAACTCATAATGGTCTATTAGAGGATTGTTTTTATTCTTTTGATGTAATTTTTATATGAATACATTCATCAAACCAAGAGAAGCATTATAGGTAACATTGAGGGTTGAAACCTTTAGGAGCATAGACATATGATTCAACATATTCATAAAGGTGAAAAATATGTTAATGACATTATAATTTTATAATCCAATATCCAATAGTGCACATGATACTCGTAGTGGTATCTGGTTCATGGATTATGAGGTAGAAGAGCATAACAAGAATAATTTCTTGAGGCATAATGTGCATTCTTTATTAATCTCATATGATATTTTACACAAAGAAAATGATGTTTGAAATTTACATATTTTATATTGAAAGCTTAGATAAATGTTTTGATGTATTATAAAAGTAGTGATGCTTCTAACCACCACACTAAATATTATCAATTCATTGATGAGTTCCACAAGGTGTGATAATGAGGCATTTGATAGACTATTGTAGGACCATCCAATTAGGGGCCATTGAACCAAAATTATGGGGACTATGGGTAAAAATGTTGTTACAAAATCCACACTAGAGGACACAACAATGGAAGGTTCCCACAATTCTTTATTTATAAGTGCATGTTGTTAGACCACTACCAATGTGACTTACCCAAATATCCTACTTGTGGCTATTTCCATTTAACATAGAAGGATGAGGAATTATTATAACTATATGAAAATATATGACAAAATACCATGCTAAATAATGGCATAATAATGATAATATGTTTTCATAACTCAAACCATTGGGTCTCAAAGATGTAAAAAAATGTGTTGGAGCAAAGGTGCATATGATGACACGTAGTGGCATGATAATGAAGCTAGAAATAGTTCCTAATGAGTCCATAAAATGTCTCATTATATCCAAGTAATCAACTCATATCCCCTAAAAATTCTTAATTTTTATTGTATTTATATGTTCATAATATAAATCATTGTTAATTCAAATTATACAATGAGTTATTTAGGTTAATTATTTTATGCTAGAAATTGGTACCTATTTTTACCATTTAATTCTAAAAATTACATGGGAAAGACACAATTTTTTTTATATCTAGGTCATAAATATACATTATAGTGTAAGAGCATGTTTTTGGTAGCAAAGAACTACTAAGGACCAATCCAAACCAAATCTAGAGATCCCCATCCTAGCTATAGAGATCACTAGCTTCACTCAAGATACCTTTAGTTAGGTTAGTAGGATCACCTAAATGATAGTATGTTGCTAAAATTTTGTGAATACAAGATTTTAATAAGTTATATACATTTTTGGAAACCATTTTTAATTTTATATATAATATATAGAAATAGTAATATCTATTTATAGTCATTGTATTTATGGAAAATTTTAATAAGAAACTATAAACACTATGTTTTTCTCTACTATTTGAATGAGATTGGTGATTATAATTGAAAATAATTTTAAAACAATAGAAGATAATGAATCACATAAGAAACTAAATGCAACATTTTCCATTGATTTTCCTTATAAAGTGGAAATAATGTTATGATAGTATTAGGAAATGAGAAAAGATCTTAGTTAGAGTATGAGATTGTTAAGTTGTTTCTCTATCTTGATAAAATTGTTGTAATATATGGTAATATATAAACATGTCCTTATAATGAAATAGTTATTATATCAATATATTATTAAAGATTTAATAGTTTGAGCATCACTATTCTTAATATTGTAAGAAAGCTTCCAAAATCAATGAGAAGATAAGTTCATGAGTTTTGTACAATTCTAACAGTGTTACAATCATATTATAATGAAGAGATAAGGCCCACTCAAATGAATAAGATGGATTCATCATGTATTTATATGTTATTTATTAATTGTTTTGTAATGTAAGTTTAATATTCATTTTTAAGTAAAGTATTGTTTTATGTGTTTCACCTGAAGGATTGTATGCTAATCTATTTTCAAGGAAAACTAATTTTATATTCAAAACATTTAATATCACTATCATTTCTAATTACATCAACATAAATTAAAAGTGTGTTTAATTTTCATTTAATTTTCCATTCTAATAACATAAATTGAAAGTGTATTTACTTTTCATGCAATTTTAATTTCAAAAAAATAGTCTAGATGTGTGTTTCTATTTGAAATCATTTTTTCAATTCAGAAATTGTGTTTTATATCATAATTAATAGATTATATTTGAATTAAAGAGAGTAGATTATAAACTTAGAGTAAATCATCTAAAAAAAACCCCCAAAAAATTAGTAATACTACATATAATCCTTTACATATCCTATTACACAACTATTCGACATATCCAAATTAACATGACATATATAACCTAAATGAAGAGGATACAATGACTATTATAAATTTTCAGAACATTTTTGAGAATTTTTATAAATTTTAAAAAACTAAAAATCAATTAAGAAGTACTTATTATAATTAAAAACAATTATGAATAGACAATGAGATTTAAAAGGAAGATATATTCCTAAAAAATCCTATCAAATCACAAGTACTAGGAGGTTAGAAGAATAATCTTTATCAATATATTTTATAGGAAAATAAATTTAGACTATTTAGGAAGAAAAACAATTAGCCTCATATAATTTTTAGAAACTTTCCCAAGAGGTAGGTGCATCCTTTCAAAACTAATAATCAAGACAGAAAATATTGTAAACCAAAATACTAAATCCTAAGTACGTAGCCTTAAAGATAATTCTAATGATTCACCACCTTCCATTATAAATATTTAAAACATATAATAGGATGAAATAGGAGACAACAGAGGAAACATAGTAAATCCAAAAAATAAGGCTAAATCAGGCATAGTCTAACTAGAAAGAAAAGTCTTTACCTATTTTATTATCTTAGATATAAATGAAAATGATTCAATGAAAAACATGTCCTCATCAATATTACCTAATTTCATGTAATGTAAACATAATATCCTAACCTATTACTATTTTAATTCAAGGTATTATGTCAAATTTATGACTACAAAACTTATAATTAAACATTTAAAGTATTTCCTTCAACACTCAAGGATTTAGATATGAGGTGGTTTATGGGATTACAATCAGACTCCATTCACACATAGGATGAAATATAAAATGGGCTATTGTATAAATATTAGGATTACTATAAGGTACAAGATATAAAATAATAAGTCTTCCATATAAAACAAAAATAAGATGCAAACATGGAATACTATCTTGACCAATTCTTTTTAGCCCTTAGAATGTGTGGATATGAGTTGGATGAAGAACTAAGAAAAAATAGTTTTATTGAAAATATTTTATGTTATTCTCATTAATAATTAAACTTTATGGGAAGAGGAGATGTAAATAAACTTAATATCAATGATATTTATGAATTATGTAAGAATTACTCAAGAACAAATGTTGGTATTAAGAAACTACAAATAGGAAAATAAAGTAATGAGGTAAGTCAACTCATGGAGTAGTTTAAAAATATTAAAACATAAATATTACTACACTTGAATACCACATTATATGGAATACTTACAAAATATAATTCCAACACCAAACCTTTAGCTATGTATTTATAAATATGTAGGTTGAAACATGCCCTCCAAGATTGACCTCTTGATAAAACAAATATGAGTGGTTTTTATGATGAAAATGATTGAGATGGTATTTATTGAAAATATTTTATGTTATTATCATTAATAATTAAACTTTATGGGAAGAGGAGATGTAAATAAACTTAATATTAATGATATTTATGAACTATGTAAGAATTACTCAAGAACAAATGTTGGTATTAAGAAACTACAAATAGGAAAATAAAGCAATGAGGTAAGTCAACTCATGGAGTAGTTTAAAAATATTAAAACATAAATATTACTACACTTGAATACCACATTATATGGAATACTTACAAAATATAATTCCAACACTAAACCTTTAGCTATGTATTTATAAATATGTAGGTTGAAACATGCCCTCCAAGATTGACCTCTTGATAAAACAAATATGAGTGGTATTTATGATGAAAACGATCGAGATAAAATAAGTTGTAGTCTCCTTCATATAATAAAATATAAACTAAAATAACGTACCAAACCTAAGGTAGAGCTCAATTATATCTCACAAAGTTATATAACTAGTTTCCTCTATGGAGTATTCAAAATATTAATTATGGATGATGTGATTAATGATTATTAGAGTTGTATATTCTTGAGTTGGATTTGTATATGTTATTTTATTGAGAGATATATTAGTTGTTTCATGAT
>JARHVA010001696.1:1050000-1055000 GCA_037957365.1 Torreya grandis | reverse complement strand
ATTATTTAGAATTACATGTTAGACCTTAGATTACATTGGGTGTTCCCACCTGCCGGTTGTTCCAAGTAGCTAGACATTTCATGCAGGACTGGATTTCCTTCATGTCATGAAGGGATCCATGGAATTTTAATTGCTTCATGGTTGGGTGGAAAAGAATCTAAGCCATGTTCTCATCTCTCAGCTCATATGAGAACCACTTGATTCGAGGTGACTGAAGAGTGTATTGATTTATTTATACTTATTATACACGATCATTGTAACTTGTATTTGGATGTTTTATGGCATGAATGCCAATGGATATTATATATTATTTTATAGTGCTTTCACCTAGATTGAACATGAGATTTTGAAAGATTTAATGACTTTTATTGATTCATATTTATGAGATTTATTTTTTTCTTGTAATATTATAAGTGACCGGATTAATTACATCATTTTACTTTTGATTATTTATGGTTTTGTAATTTAAGTGGATTATTTACTTTATTTAATTTATTTCATTTGGTGATCATTTGAGTGGTTTTACATTTTGGTATCAAATCTCTAGGTTAAATACTAGGGCCTCTTTTTGGGACCATTATGCTAAGTTACCAAATTGATGTAGATTATTCATCATGAATATTTGAAACACTTATCATAGTAAAGTAAAATAAAGTGGTCAAAATGGAATAAAGTGTGGAGGTGATAATAATAATCAAGATGAAATATTGGAACATATTCTTTCTCTATTAACTCAATAAGATACTAGAATGAATTCCCTTGAGCAAGAAATCAGAGGGAATCCTAGAGAGCAAAATGCTAGTGAGAACCTAGGAGGTGCTAATGCAAATGAGAATATGAGGATAAAAGTTCAAGTTATTGAGGTTGGGGTTAATGATAATAATAAAGTAAGGATTGTAGAAGAGTTGGGAAAGGACCTCAATAATGTATCACCACCTAAATTTGATGGAAATCTAATTTGAGATGGAGTTAAAGCATGGATCATAGAAATGGAAAATATTTTCCACTCTAAAACCTTTTAGATCACATGAAGGAAATGTGGGGATCATATCAGTTGACTAGTGAAGTAGCAGCATGTTGAGACAATGAAAGGGTAGATAAGAAGCTATTATCTAGTGAAATAACTTGAGAGATTTTTCTGTAACTTTTTCAAAAAAGATATTTACTGTAACTCTTCTTCGATCAAAAGATGATGGAGTTTGAGAATTTAGTTCAAGGAGGTATGTCCATAACTAGTTATTGAGAGAGGTTCTTGAATCTACTTAAGTATGTTCCATAGTACCAGATAGATAAGATATATTAGATTAAGAAGTTTATATTAGGCTTAAGGCCCCAGATTGGAGCAGAGCTAGACATTCATAACCCACTCACTATGCATACCATTTTTGAGAAAGCAATTAAACAAGAGTAGAAGTTACAACAAGTAGCCAATTACCATAAGTAGAGAGATGTAAAGTTTACCAATAAGAGAGTTCAAAATAATCAACATAACTATCAATGTAATTATAATTAGGATAACAATCAAGGTAATGGCAATCAACAGATTAGGAATTAGAAGAGAGGTAATAACTCTCAGGATGAAGATGGTTGAAACCAACATGGAGGTAACAAAAGAGTTATTTATAACACCATAAACAAAAACCAAAGGGAAAGAACTAAAGGATAAAAAGAACCTAAGGGTGGATGCTATATTTGTAGAGGAGAGCTTTATGAAAATTCATATCCATAGAGATTAGTTGGAAGAGGAAACAAAATTCAGCAAGGAGCACCATAAAATAAAAAAACATGCCATAATGGACAATTGGAAATCTAACTTTTAGGCAACACCTATTAAATATTAAGGTAACCTCTATGGACTACCTATTTCTATTTTAATTGATACGTGTGTCACAAAATGTTTTCTAGATCCTAGAGTAGTATCTAAGTTATCAATTAGACCTAGGTATATGGAAAACTCTTGGATGGTACAATATGTAAATAAAGAAAAAAAAAGAGTAGACTCATGTCTAGCATGCAGTGAGTTAGAGATTCATAGTTTTTAGATGCAAATTGATCTATATGTAGCACCTTTAGGGTCTTATGATGTAATCTTAGGAATCAACTGGTTAATTGAACATAAGTCTCTAGTAAATTGTGAAGACAAAGTTGTTAGATGTTTGGATGACCTATGAAATCAAGTGGAGATTAATAGATCTAAGAGACCTTTAGAGCTTAGACAAACCTCAGCTATGTAATTGAAGAAATATAAGAGGAAATGGTGTGTTATTTATGTCATCTAAGTAAAGGGCCTTGACAAAAAAGAACTAGTATTCAAAGACTACCCAATCCTTAGATATTTCAAATATGTATTCCCTATGAAGTTGACAGAGTTACCACTGAAGAGGGAATTTGAATTCTTAATCAAATTGCTACTAGGGACTAAGCCTTAATTTAATTCACCATATAAGATGACTACTATAGAACTATGTGAGCTTAAGGCACAATTGAAGAAGTTTTTAAATCAAGGATTCATTAGATCTAGTGTGTCACCATGGGACACACCAGTTATCTTTGTAAAGAATAAGGATGGTACTTTGAGATTATGTATTGATTATAGGATGCTTAACAAAGATACTATTAAGAATAAGTACCCACTCCAAATAATATATGAGATCTTTGATTAGATGAAATAAGCTACAATGTTCTCAAAGATAGACCTTAGATCTAACTATCAATAATTATAGATTAAGGATGAGGACATATCTGAAACAACTTTTAGGAATTGATATGGTCACTACAAGTTCACAGTGGTACCATTTGGGTTGACTAATGCTTCAACATCCTTCATGAATTTGATGAACAACATTTTAACAGATTGTTTAGATGATTTTGTGTTGATCTTCCTTGATGACATATTGATTTATTCTAAATAAGTGTAAGTGCTTAAAAGGCATTTGATGATAGTCTTACAATGCTTAAGAGAGTGAAATATTTATGGTAAACTATCTAAGTGTACACTATTTCAAGATAAAGTACACTATCTTGGTCATGTGATCTCGATAGAAGGGATTGTAGTTGATCCTAAGAAGATAAAAGTGATATTAGAATGGCTTGCACCTCAAAGAGTGATATAAGTCATAAGTTTTATGGGAATTTTGAGTTACTATATAAAGTTTGTTAAAGGTTTCTCAACTATAACAACATTGATTACCTTGCTACATAATAAGGTTAACAAGTTTGAATGGATATAAAGGTGTGAGAAAGATTTCCAAGTGTTAAATAAAAAGCTCACAACTGCTCTTATCTTGATCATACCAAATCCTAATGTTTAATTTATAGTTATAACCAATGCTTGAAGATAAGGAGTGGGAGGAGTGTTGATTCATAATGATCAAGTGGTTGCATATAAGTTAATAAAGTTAAACCAACATGAGTTCAACTATGCACCACATGATCTCGAGTTAGTCACCATAGTTCACGCATTTCAGATGTGGAGGCATTACCTTATACATAAGCCCTTTGAGTTGAAGATAGATAATTTAGGGCACAAGTATATATTTACTCAACCTAACCTTAGTGCATGATAGAAATTGTGGTTATAATTCATTAGTGAGTATGAATTTGGAATATAAAAGGAAAGGAGAATAGAGTAGTTGATGCTCTTAGTATAAGAAGACATTTGGATACCATGGCTATAAAGAGAACCAATTTGAAGTATAAAGTAAATCAAAATCTTAAGGGGATGAAAATTATGAAAGAGTAAAGTAAGATTTAGAAGTAGACCCTTAGATCAAAAGTTTGATCGTTATGTGATTGATTTAGATGGACTTTTGAGATTTTAGGTAAGGATGTATATTCCTAACTCAAGAGAGTTGAGGAAGTTAATGCTTAAGGAGATCCAAAATGCACATTATTTAGGGCACCCTAAAGTGACCAAGATGGTTGAAGGTTTGAGACCTTTATATTTTTGGCCTAGAATTAAGAAAGATGTGATAGAGATTATGACTCGATGTTTGGAATGTCAATGAGTCAAAGATGAGTGTGTGCATCTAGTAGGATTATTTTACCCACATAATGTTCCTGAACATAAGTGGCAAATAATAAGTCTAGATTTTATTCAGGGGTTTCCCTTGTCTAAGATAGGCATGATGTCATCTTAGTAGTCATGGACAAGTTAACAAAGGTTGCACATTTTATTCTAGGAAATCTTTCAGATGGTTCTATGGTTTTAGATAAGTTTGTTCAAGAGATTTTTTGATTACATGGAGTTCCTGATATGATCATTTTAGATAGAGACACTCACATGACATCCATATTTTGGACAACTCTTAATGAAACTTTGGGCACAAAGTTAAATTTTAGTTCAGCATATCATCCTCAAATGGATGATCAAATAGAAAGAGGCAATCAAGTTGTAGAATATCTTCTAAAAATTTATTTTATGGATCAACAGTATAAATGGGAGGACTATCTTTCATTCTTAGAGCTTACATACAACAATTCATATCATGCATATTTGAGAATGACACCAATCAAAGCTCTTTATGGTTGTAGGTGTCGAACATCTATCATAATGGATAAGGTGGTGGATAGAATAATTATTGGTCTTGATATGTTAAGGGAAATGGATGATCAAATGAAGTTGATCAAAGAAAAATTGAAGCAAGCTTCAGATCATCCAGAAGAGTTATGAAGATAGAAATAGGATGCTTAGATAGTTCTTAGTCAGTGACAAAGTCTTCTTGAGGGTCAAACCTCAAAAGAGTTTAGTTTCATTTGGCAAAGCATCCAAAATTTCTCCTCATTTTATAGGACCGTTAAATGTCTTGGAAGTTATCAATCCTATAGCATATAGAGTTACTCTATCACTTTCACTTGTCAAAATCCATAATATTTTTCATGTCTCCTTGCTTAAGCTTTATCATCCTGATGCATCACATATTCTTGATTGGTGTGCTTTACAAGTTTAAGATCTAAGAGTGGTGCTAGTGGAGCCCACTCAAATCTTGGAGAGGTACAAC